>JAUCBN010000014.1:7500-27500 GCA_035048815.1 Abelmoschus esculentus | reverse complement strand
GTTAAAGGCTATATTTATATCATTTTCAACCGTATGAATTATGTATATAAGCGAATAGACCCTAAATAAATATAGTATTACGTGACTGTAATGTTTTACGGTAAAAGCTTGTAAATTATAGCTGATGCAATGTCCGATTGGATAGGATTGCATTACTTTGGAGGAAAATAGATAAACAAAAATAATATTGTCTTTATTCATGAAAGTAGATAAAAAAAGAATATGAACCAGAATCTTTAGTCAATAGGTATTTATTTTCAGCCCCTCTGGAGCTTCTATCTCTGTTTATCTTCGCAAATTGCAGGCTTTCTTGAGATCATCTGAGATTGCTTGCAATGTGCAATGGCTGCCTGAATCGGACTTTGGATCTTTAGACTCATACTATGTTGAATATAGTAGTTAGCTGAGGCAGTTATAGTAGGATATCTTCTTTGGTTAAGAGGTCATTTCTAGAATATACCAGCTTATACTTCTTGTGTATAAATAAGGAACCATTTACATTGTAATGCAAGTATCTTTTACACTTTCAATATACAGTTTTCTTGACATGGTATCAATCACCACAAATCTTGGAACCTGTTGATGCCCTACACATTCTTGCAGCTGTGCACTCTTCTTCATCGTTTCAAGATTTCTTGTTGTCATCATGCTTGCATCCATTTCTGCTTTTGGTCCAAGCTCCGGTCCTGGAGGTCTTCCGAAAACTGGGAAAGTGTTCACAAACAAGACAATCAACATCACCCTTGATGAGATGAATTTCTTGTTGTGGAAACAACAAGTGCTTCTCACTGTGAGGAGTCACAGGTTTGAAAGGTTGTTAACTGACAGTCTTCAACCTCCACTTGAGGAAATTCGCGGAGATGATGGTGAAATGTGTTTCAATGAATATTATGAGATTTTCATGGCCCAAGATAGTGTCCTTGCTCCTTGGCTACTATCAACCATAAGTGCAAGTCTTCTATCACAATTTGTAGGAGCAGAAACTGCTTTGGAAGTTTGGTCTACAATCCTCAAATTCTTTGCTAACAAATCGACAATGAGCATAATGAATCTTCATTGTCGATTGCGAACGATAAAGAAAGGAGATGAAAGCATGCGCAACTATCTCACTCAGGTAAAAGAAGTTTGCGATGCTCTTGCTTCTTGCGAAAGTGTGGTTTCTGATGTTGAGCAGATTGCCACCATCTTGAATAGATTGCCAATGGAATATCAGTCAGTTATGACTGTCATAACTGCGAGTAAAGAAGCTTTTTCTTTAGATAGAGTCAAGTCTTTTCTTGTTAATGCTGAAGCACAAATGAAAGGTTTTCAAGAACAGTTTCAATCTCAAACAAACTTTCCAATAAGTGCTAATGTTGCACAAGTCCAGAATACGAAACCTTCCTATCCTCGATACCAACAGTTCAACAACAATAAACAACAACTCAACAATAATCAAGGTGGGAGTTCTGAAAAATCTGGGAATCAATCTCTTTTCAATGGTCGAGGTCGTGGCAAAGCCAAGTTGCAATGTCAAATCTGTGGGAAGTTTGATCACACCGTTGATCGATGTTGGAAGAGGTTTGACCAAAACTTCACTGGTAGTGTTCATGTGAGCACCATTGAAGAAAGCCCTGAGTGCTTTACTTGTCCTACCATCCCTACTAGTCAAGTGCAAGTTCCATCTCCAACTTTAGATCGCTGGGTAATTGACTAAGGTGCAACTCATCATGTGACACCAGACTCGACTAATTTGACAGGAAGCTCAGATTATGAAGGCTCAGGTAAATTTCTAGTAGGTTTAGTTAATAATAATCACTTGCTATGTATTTAATATGAAAATGATAACTTGAAATGAAATTAATATTTCTTTCTAATATACCATTTGAGTGATAGGAATACATTAGCTTAAAATTAGAAAATTTGCTACCTAGTCATGATCATTGAATTGTCTAAATTGATCAAAAAGGGATTGAATTGCTTAACTATGCTAAGCTTATGAAATAAAGGAAAGTATAATAAGTTACCCCTTGATTAAGCTACAATCAATGATAATTTGTTAGCTTTAGTTGTTACCTCACTAAGTACGTATTGTACTTATCACTCCTGTTTTTTTTTCTTCTCAGCCTGCATGTTCTATTGATTTGAAAATCAATTTATAGAGTTAGAAGCAAGACACAAGTAAAAGAAAGAGTATAATTCCATACTTGTTTATTTAATCTCCTAGTTGGTGGCAAATAGAAAGTATCTAGTAAATTTGATCATGCATTTGGGTCTGCATGTAAATTAGGTTTAAAGCTTATGGTCTATAATAATAATTTTTATATGCTTGTGATGTTGCTATGATTGATAGAATGCGATGCCCAATGCTTGAATGCCTACATTTGTCTTAAAGTGATTTGATAATCTCTTGATTGTTTTGAATCAGATATAGATAATTAAAATGAATCTTGATATTGTGTAAAGAATATTAGGATATCTAGCTTAGCCTTGATTGTTTGATTGACTTAAATCGTGACTATACTCATCTTGCTATGCTTAATTCAATCTAATTGTATTCTTAGTAGGTCCAATTAATTGTTTCAAGCTGCATGTATGATATTATATTTACTTCCTTGATTAAAACATAGAAGCCTAAATTCAATGTAAAGATCATATACCCCCTCGACCCAATCCAAACAAAATTGTACTCGAACGAGTTACACGGGAACTATCGAGGCTAATCTGAAGACTCATCACGATGAACGACCTTTAGTTTCTCTTCCCTATTTTTTTACTTGCTTGTCTAAATGCTCTATTTTAGTCCTACATGTTTATGCATTGGTTGAGTCCAATTATAGTGGAAACGGAAGTGAAACGAGTCCTAATTCGATCGTACATGTTTTAGGAACCAAAATGTAAATTTATAGAAATTTAGGGATCAATTTTGAAATTAATGTTACCAACCTTTAATTAAGTTCATGATATGCTTGCATCTCAAATTTCATCCTTAAATAAAGTCATGATATGCTTTAGGGACCAAAATGTAAATTTTTAGAAATTTAGGGATCAATTCTTAAATTAATGTTACCAACCTTTAATTAAGTTCATGATATTCTTCCATCTCGAATTTCAACTTTAAATAAAATCTACAACTCATTTAATTGTATACACATGATTTAGGGACTAAAACGTAAGGAATCTAAACTACCATTCAACCTTCAACTACCACAACGACCATATGTATCGATACCTCAAGTCCTGTTTTGATACCATTTGACACAGTCAAAAATGGTATCGAAACCCTAGCCATGTGTATCGATACACCTACTTAAAATCAAGTTTATCTTTTTGATACAAGACTCTATCGATACCTAAGCTAAATCTCATACGACGTCCCCTGAATCAAGCTCGAGTATCGATATAAATCAGTCGGTATCGATACCCCTGCTACAGAACAACAAAAAACTTCCTAAAACACTCTATAATGGTTCATTTAACACTCCCTAGTTTAATAACCCTCCTAACAACACTTAAGCATGTAAAAACCACATACAAAGCTATCTAACAACAACCAAATCATCTCTAACTAGATGCATAGCTGTAACACCCCGAAAATTGGTCTAGTCGAAATTATATCCCAATGATCGAAATTTTGTATTGAAAAATCGTAAATGTAATATTGGAACCTTTTGTACTCACTTATTGTATAATGGAACTTTAATTGAGTTTAATTTTGGTTTAAGGACATAATTGGAAAGAATAAAGGTTGTTTGGTGACTAAATTATAAAAAACTGAAAGTTTGAGGACAAAAGTGTAAACCTTATAAAATTGAAGGACCACCCTCGTAATTAACCCATTTCAAGGTATGAGTCACCTCCTTGCTTACTTAATTCACGTGGAGGGAGAGATGTTTTTCAAAGTAATATGACACAAAGATGAAAAAGATTAAGGAAAGAAAAGCCAAATAAGTTAATATAATAATGTTTCCTTATTTGGAAGGAAACCTTCCTATTGGTGGAAGTCTTAGCAAGTCATCATGGCTAGTTACGACCGTTAGGAGGAAAGGGATTGAAGCATTTAGCTTCCAAGAAAATCAAGTATAGCTACCCTTTTGTTTCATCTTTCCTCACCGAAAATTTCTTAAGTGTTGGAAGCACACACCTCCATTGTTGTCTTCAACCTTGAAGCAAGCAAGCAACTCAATCTTATATTTGTTATTTGGTTGTTATTAAGACAACAAATTAAATCTAAAGAGTTGGTGAGTGAAACCCATCTATTTGTTGATGGATTCTATGGATAGTTTGTGTTTAAATCCAAAAAGAATTCTTAAAAGGATAATGTTAGGACCCACAGATTTTAATGTTTAATCTATAAAATTTATATTGTTTATAAGCTTTTTAAGCTTAAGTTTCGATCTTTTGTTATTGGAATTTTTAGTAACGAATTTCATGTATTATTGTTTAGCTAACATCATAAAGGAGCCACCATCAAATCCTAGTAAAGGCAAAGAAGTTATCAATCAAGAGATTTGAAGCTCTTGTGTCAAGGTGAGTGTAGTAGAGTCATAGGAATAAGCTAAGTGCTTTTGTCATCCCATTTTATTGATTATAGTTGTCATGTAGCATGATATTGGCAAGAAAAGGACATGAGACCCATATAGGGTGTTATGGTAAGCTTTGGTAAACTTTCTTTATGTCATTTATTGTGTCTAAATCATTGAATCATTGAAAAATTGATCGTTGTATTATTGAAATGGACCTAAGGGTCAAAATCATTGATATTGTATCATTGAACCTCTTGACATCATCATTGAGATTGTTTATAAGTAAAAATGTATTGGACCTTGGATTTGAGTGGAAATTGATAACAATTGGCATGCCATATGATTTATGAGCTCATTGGTACGGGTGGACTATGGTCCTTGGGCTATGACCTATATTTGGCGGGGCAGAGGGATGATTTGTGTATTGGTCATTTTGGCGAGGCAGAAGGATTAAACCATTTATTGATTCGGCGAGGCATAAGAGTTTGTGTATCCACTATCTTGATCAATCTAAGGATGTATATTGATTTATTGATTTTATTGTAATTCATATGAAACACTGTCCTAAATGATGATATAGCATAAAAGCATGTAAATTGATTGCATCTTATATGTTCATATTGGCATTGACTACCTCACTAGGTAAAGTATGTCTAACACATTTATTTTCCATGCATTTTTAGGTTAAGGTCTTGTGGAGGAAGATTAGATCCCTTTTTGTAAGGTTTCTGCAAGGTTACAAGTTAAGAGTATGCAAGCCTAGTTATAGTTACTCTTAGAATGGTGGCAACATATTTTGTTAAGTCATAATCATGTATTTTGATATGCTGGTAAGGTGTGAAGCTTGCCTAGACTTATATTATGTGAAACGACCTTGTTGAGAAATGGTTTAAGTGATTAAAAATACATACTTGAGTCTAAAAGTCTAAAACGTAGTAAACGGATTCGAAATGACTTTAATTTTGGTGTGCTGGTAAAACATGCTTAGTATAGATCGCTGGTAAAATTTTATAAAGATTAAATTTAATCTACTAGGTTAAAATGATTAAAAACCAGTTAAAATGTGACATTATAGGTCAGGCGTATCGAAATGGGTACTTAGCATTTCGATACGATATGTTTAACATCTGGGAAAATCTGGGAAATTTGGTTTGGTAACGAAACCACTTAGATGGTGTTTCGATACGTTTTGTCTCTAGAATTTTTAATTTCAATACCTCTACAAGGTGTATCGATACAGTTACTCAAGTCAACCCTCTAGGACACTTGGTTGGTCTTCGTGTACTGAAACCATTATAAGGTGTTTCAAAACAGTCCTAAAGATATTACCTGTCATGAACCTTGGTACCGAAATAGCTTCCATGCATTTCAATACACCCATGTTGGTCAAACTTGGTTGACCTAGATTGAAATATATTGTTTCAATACAGTTCTTCAGGGTATTGAATCGTGTTAAATGGTAACTGAATTACCTAATTGATATCTCTGTTTCGATACTTCCCCTTGACGTATCGATACCGACCCTATACAATAACTATATTACTGACCCTGATAACATTGTTTCGATACAATCCTTTACTATTTCGAAACATGTATCTATATTCCTTAAGATAAGCTTCTATTTATTAAGAATTCCCCTAAATCCTTAGAAGATGAAATTTTTTGAATTAACCCGAAATGAATAGGTTCCTATTCAAGACTAGATTAATAAAAGGATGATTTATAAGCATAACTAATCCGAATCGAACTACCAAAAAATATCATTGATCCACCGAAACCTCCAATCGTAGCATCTTCCAACCCGGTTCCTTACCAGGCCGAGAAGGGGGTGTTACATTTATGGTATCAGAGCTAGAGTTTAGTCGATTCTAGGGCTAGACTGCTAATAAATAAGAACACTATTATTGGTATAATTAATATTACATTGAGCATTATTACATTATTCATGTTTTGCCACCTAGGAGTATATTTTGTGTATTGTGACTTGCCATTATCCAATATCTTCTTTTATAGATGTATGGTTCACAAAAGGGTGAATTCACAAGAGGGTGACATTCACAAGAGGATTTGAAGGGAAAAGATCCCCAGCACGACCATAATCCACCTGCACTTGAACCTAAGATATGAACATAGGATATAAAGGCCAAATGCTATAACAACATGGCTGAGATATTCAAGATGTTTATGACCTTGATGAAAATGGAGCATGTGGCTCAGACTTTTGTAGTTTCTGCACTACCAGCACGAGCTCCTATTGACAAGCTATCTTAGTATCGTGCCTATTCCTTTCCCGAACGCAATGATGAAGATCCAGAGATTGCTAAGTACTAGTTGGATAACACTATGAGGATCCTAACCAAGCAATTACAGTGCAGCGATGAGCACAAGCTTGAGTGTGTCATTGCAGTGTTAGTAGATGAGGCTCTATAGTGGTGGGAGACTACTATACTCACAACACCAAAAAAATCAGTTACTTGGGAGTTCTTTTAGAAGGAATTTCACAATAAATACATCAATGAATATTATTTAGCCGAAAGGTAAAGCATCTTTCTCCATCTCAAGCAAGGTGGAAGACCTATTGAGCAGTATATCCATGATTTCTATAAATACTAAGTACAGGGCCGAATACATCAAGAAAAAAATAAGAAAAGTGCAGGATGTTCATTACAGGGTTATGTGAAGAGCTCTGACCTATGTTCACTGCCTTGGGCATCATTGATTTTCATGAGCTAGTTAACAAAGTTAAGGCTACCGAGGCAGCACAAAAGGCTTAGAGGTTTGGAGGTTTCGGGAAAAGACAATTTATTGATTCTCGACCTTCAAAATCGAACAAGAAACGTAAGTACCAAGTCAAGCAGAAGTTCTACTCCCAGCCTTCCCGATCTGTAAACATCACCAAACCATAGTTTGTGTCTCAGTCTTTTGGGAGGGCAACATCAGTGGAGAGCACTAGTGGTTCAGGCAAGTCCACCCAATATCTAGTTTGTAATTATTATCAGAATAAGCATTCAGTTGGTTAGTGTCGCAAGCAGACTGAAGCTTTTTACTTCTATGGTGAGCAAGGACATTTCATTTGAGATTGCCCAAACAATTTGAATAAGACTGCTCCTGTTCCATCTTCTACACCATCACAAGCACAATCATATAAGGGCAAAAGACAAAAGCAAGGTTCGTAGAAACAACTGGGAGACATAGTGGTCCATCTAAGGCACCGAACAAGCAAGAATAAAAGGCCTCTACTCAGGTGTATATGTGAGGAGCCGAGAAGATGAAGAGGTTCTCAATGTCATAGCAGGTACCATTGAGTTATATTCTTTTCCTATTTATTCTCTAGTTGATACTGGCTCTACACATTCTTTTATTAGTAACTTGTTGATAAGGAAACATAAGATGACATGTGAATATATTGCACCAAGAATTTTTATGACAAATCCCATTGGTGATAGTGTTACCATTAGTCTGGTGTGTAAGAATTGTCCTTTGATGATTCAAGGATATTATCAAATGAAAGTTAGGGACTGTGACATGCCTAAGGCAACCTTGAGGACATGTTATGGATACTATGAGTTATTGGTTATGCTATTTGGGCTAACTAATGTACCGACTGCTTTCATGGACTTAATTAATCGGGTTTTAGACTCTATCTGGATAAGTTTGTAGTGGTGTTCGTTGATGATATCCTTATCTATTCTAAGAATGCTTCTGAACATCGTGATCATCTGAGGATCGTGCTACAAACCTTGAGAGAAAAGTAGTTGAATGCTGATGGAGGCTCAAAAGTCCTTTGTTTTTCCACCTTTGTCATATTGTAATACTTTAGGTTGTCGAACCCACAGGGACTGTGTCGACTTCACTACTTCTTACGGCTGCACTATAGAAAGTAAAAACACAAGTAATTGTTGAGTTGAGATTACTAAATTAACTACTAAAACTAAACTAAATATCGGAGAAATAAAGATTAATAAAGTTAGGCTAAGTTGAGTGCTTCGTAGAGGAGAATCCAGTTGTATTAAGTATCCACTTATTAATGCAATGGGTTGAATTGCCGCCTCAGCGGGTCACACAAAGGGTCGCCGCAGCTGGCTAGGCGGGATTATGCCTTGTTGATAATTCAGCATTCCATAGTTCGATAAAGCATCCTTGTATTTCTTCTTCCTTATCCCGAAGCGAAGAGAACTGTTGAAACTCACATCGTGATGATACCTCCCGGCGTGAATCAAGGGCGAACAACAACCAAACACATGTTTCTTGTTAGTCGCTGAAATCCTGGGCGGTTAATCTCTTAACCAGATTAGTCAATGCCCAATAGCAAAGACCACATTCTCTCGTTTCGTGAGCCTATCTCTCCCGATATTAGACAAATAGATTTTTCTTTACATATTATCATCTCGAGCTCATATGCAAAGAAGAGTAATTACCAAGAGAGAATAAACTATGAAATAAATTTTGCATTAATAAATATCTAACATAACACAACCATCTTCTCCAACTACTCCACAAACAACCTAAACCTCCGAAGAAGTTTAGAACATGATGTAGTCGGCGGCTAAAAGTATTTTCTAAGGTAAAATCCAACTCTCCTAAACTAAACCTAATGTGTTCCTTATATAGGCCAAGCCCTAGGTTAAAGCTTTCCATGCAAGGAAAGAGTTCTAAAGGGGAGAGAAATATAATTCCTAATTAAACTATAACACTTAATTCTTATTTCCTAAAATATCTCTTCTTTCCCGCACGTGACTTTGACCAAGGATTGACTCCTTAAGTTGGCTCTGTCTTTCTCTCGCTCTTTGTCCGTTAAGATCAACATCTTTTTCTCTTTCTTTCGAGCACTAGTTGTCATCTTTACTCTACTGTCGTGGCCTCAAAAAGTGCTGCTGTGGCGGATGCTCCATCTGCATTCCAGCATCAATCTTCTTAATTGGCCATCTTTATATGTAATTTCCTGTCTAAGAAAGAAAACTATTAAATGCATCTGTTTTATGCCAAATATTGGATGAATTCATGAATTATGTGTTTGGATGCTGAAATATGGAAAATATATAGAAATATCCATTAATGCCCTTAATTCTGTCCTTTATTAGTAAATATCGAGTGAGAAAATGATATTAAAAATAGGACTTTTATGAACTCATTACACCCCCACACTCGAACTATTGCTTGTCCTCAAGCAATGCAAAAGATAATTTTTAAGTAAGGAATTTTAAGGGAATATACCGTCCTGCTTGCCGCAACAGAAATACTTTCTTGACTCGACCTCTTCTAGGTTCTAGGTATTCCTCGGAACTGGACTATAAGTCTTAGTGTGTGTGCGTAGCTATGTCGAAGCTGATTTTCTAAGTTCTAATCCTTTTTCTAGCTCAAGACTTCCGACTAAGATTTTTCTTTTAATTCTTTTTTCTTTCTTTCTCCCTGATTGATATATAAATATATATTGCTATATACTTATACTGCTTGAGCCGGTTTTGGGCACCTCAAGTGTTTAGCTAATTCTTACTAGAGCTGGTTTCGGGCACCTCTAGCAAGTGGGAAAAAGACTAAGTCCTAGAGCCAGTGATGGGCACCTCTGTGGACTAAACTAGAGCCGGTGATAGGCACCTCTAGTTAAAATCTAAGCCTAAATCGTTATTGCTTTTCAAAGAAAAGAATTTATAAAATCAACTAAGACTAGAAATGTTAAATATTTTTCAGGCTCATAGTCTAATCCTAAGTACTAAACCTAGTATACCTTTCCGAGTTCAAGTCTGGTGAATGGTGCAAACTGCGGCGGCGGCTAGAGAATGTATTGCTGCCTTGGTAGTTTCAATAAAATTCAACAGACTTAAAAAAATTTGTAGTAAATTGTAAGGACAAAAATTAAGGCAATAAGACGATAATCTAAATAATTTACATACATGTCAGATATTTACATATTACAAAAAGGAATCAATACTCCCCCACACTCGAGGGATGCATTGTCCTCAATGCATGAAAAGTAAAATAAAAGCTAAAAATAAAAAGACAAAAGAAAGAATACCGCCCTTTTTAAAATGCCGAGGAGGCAAAGGAGTCCTAGGAATCGATGTCGATGAGGAGCTTGCAACGGCTTTTTGGTGGCGGTTGGGTTGATGCCGGTAGTGGACTGACATATTTCTTCTTGGCAGATCGGGGTGGTTGGACTCGGATGGGAGTTGGGTTGTTGCTTACCTCCTCTGCTGAATCGATGTTAATTGGGGAGGAAGCTGTGGCTGAACCAAATGCCTTCCGCTTTTTGCTTGTAGGTATGGAGGCAATATAGTCTTTTACTGCCTGTATATCGTCAGAAAAGCTTCTCCATTCCAAAGGGCTGGAGTCTTCTGAAGTTGCTTGGTGTGTGGAGTCTGCTTTTTTGACTGTTGTGGCTGAGTCAGCGGAAAATGGTTCGGTTGCGTCTGCTGCAGTTGTGGCAACAAGAGATAAAGGTACTGTAACTTATCTTCCAAGCTAGTATGCAAGAAAGAGTATGAAACAAGAGAGAATAAACTATGAATTATGAAATTGTAATAATAAGAATTGAATAAAGTTACAACCTTCTTCCACAACTACTTCGCAATTAACCTATGCCTTAGGAAGAATTAGAACATAATGAGGGTGACGACGACTATGATTTGAATCGGGGAAAGCCAACTTAATTCTTGCAGGTCTAAGGGCTGGCTTATATAGGCCAAGCCTAAGTCAATGCTTCCCATAGGTAATAAGAGTTCTAAAAGATATAAAATACAACTTTATATTAAATTCAAGTTCTTTATTTTATTTCCTAATTTTGTTTCTTTTGGACTCTTATGTTTCCGTTGCTTTGACCAAGGCTTGACTTGTAATAATAAGAATTGAATAAAGTTACAACCTTCTTCCACAACTACTTCGCAATTAACCTATGCCTTAGGAAGAATTAGAACATAATGAGGGTGACGATGACTATGATTTGAATCGGGGAAAGCCGACTTAATTCTTGTAGGTCTAAGGGCTGGCTTTTATAGGCCAAGCCTAAGTCAAAGCATCCCATAGGTAATAAGAGTTATAAAAGATATAAAATACAACTTTATATTAAATACAAGGTCTTTATTTTATTTTCTAATTTTGTTTCTTTTGGACTCTTATGTTTCCGTTGCTTTGACCAAGGCTTGACTTGCTTTCCTTGACTCTTTTTCTTCTCTATTTGAGCTCACTGGATTCAGTTCTTTATTCTCTATCTATCGCACACCATATGTCATATTTAATTTGCTGTCGCGACAACCAATTTGCTATCCTGGTGGGTGTTTCTCTTCGAATGATCTTTATCTGCATTCTTCTTCATCTAGCATGTGTTAATGGTCTCTAGTACCATCGGATGGTCTATTTCTTGTCTAAGAAAAACATATGTTTGTACCCATTTCCACCAAATAATATTTAAATATAACAATTAAGTACTTGAATGTTGAAATATAGAAAATATGCAGAACTATCGAGTATTGTTATTAAAGTCCATTAATTACAAGAAATAATTGATGGAATGTAGTATAAAATATAGGACTTTTACATACTTATCATCTATCCCCAAACTCAAACTATTGCTTGTCTTCAAACAATGCAAATATAATTTAAGTAAGAATTTTCATAGTAATATGCCTTTCTATCTACCGCGACAGAGCTCTTTTCTTGGCTCAGTCTCTTCTAGGTTCTAGGAATTCATCGGAATTGGATTATGAGTCTTTATGAGTGTGTGTAGCTATAACAAAGCTGATTTTCTATGTTCTAATCCATTTTCTAGCTCAAGACTCCTAACTTAGATTTTTCTAATTTCCCTTTTTCCCTATTGTAACTCCCTCGACCCGGTCTAGACACCACTCGACTCGAAAGAGCTACGCGGGGAATACTGAGGCTAATCCAGATACTCAACCCAATAAATGACCCTAATTTTTTTTATCTTATCTAAATGCTTTAATTAGATCCTATATGTTCATGCAAGGAATGAGTTCATTTGTAGCGAAAAAAGATGTGAAACGAGTCCTAGTTTAGTTGAACAAGTTTTAAGGACCTAATTGTAAATTTTCTAGAATTTATACTCTAAATGTGAAATTAAGGTTACCAATAATTTATTAAGTACATTTCATACTTGCACGTAAAATTACAAGTTAAAATAATGTCTACAAGTCATCTAATTGTTCTATTAAATTTGGTGACTAAAACGTGAAGTTCTAGAGTTTAAACCAGCCTTTAAGGACATTAACTGCCAGGGGTTTTGAAATGCCCTGTTTCAATATCGATACCAATGTAACGACAATGGGGTATTGAAACGGAGCTTAAGTGTTTCGATACACCTTCGATGACTCGTCCGGTTGCCTGCATAACAAGACCGGATTTGATACGGCTATGACCCCGTATCAATACCATTTGAAACTGTAAAGTTCGATATCAATACTAAAATCAAATGTATCGAAACACCTGCTTGCATTCTTCATACCGTTTCAAAACTAGTTTATGTAGTTTCGATACCCAGGCTAATTTTTCCAGAAAATCTTCGTATATTTGCGTAGGTATCGGTACCCTATGAACATGTATCGAAACTCTATGCCCAGAAAGTGGAGATTATACATGTTTCATGCCTTAGACGAAAATCTAATATTCATTAGACGCATATAAGGTCCCTAAGGCATAAACCACAATTCAAACATCATCTCTAGATGCATGATTACCTAATTCCATAAGCAAAATTGTAACACCCCAAGTTTGGGCTTGGGAGTTATGGGCTCGGGTTAGGGGTTCAGAATTGTTGTTAAACCTAGATTCGAGATTTAAGTCATAATAATGTATTTTTGGTGGAAATAAATTTTGGAAAAATTCTCAAAAGTCTTATTTTTCACAAAAATGACTTTGGTCAAATCAATTTTAGGAAATGAAAATTGGATCCCTGACTTTTTGTAAATTAGTGACAATTTTGTAAAAATTCAAAAGTGGATTGTTTTGAAGACTAAATTATAAATGAATCAAACTTTAAAATGTTTAAGGGGCTATTAACCCAACCTTTCTCAGCTGATTCAACCTTTCATTAAACATCTTTTAAACATTATTTAACTTTTCAATTAGCTTTTAATAACCAATATTACCCATTTTACTGAAAATCATAAAATTTACGTAACCAACTCATTTATCTCAAATTCTCCCAAACTTATATGGATTTTAACAGAGATTCCATCATCTCTTTTAAGGTAATTCATCTGTTTAATCTTTCATCATGTTTTGATTAAGCTCTTATTGATTTCTTATCAATTCTCATGATGATTGACACACATTGTATAGTGTCAAAAATTAATTCTTTATTCTCAAATAAATAAAAATAATATAGTAGAGGAGAAGTAAGGGTCGATCCCACAGGGACTAGAAACTTCCTAATTATGCTTGTTTGATCGGTGATCCAAGAATATTGAATGATGTTTTTAAGTAAAAAGGGGGGGTTTGTCGAATTGGATAAACTAAATAATTGAATAGAAAATAAAATAAAGAAAGTGATTTAATAAAAATAAAAACTAGCCTTAGGCTTTCGCTTTGACTCGACTTTAATAGATCATCGGAAAAATATTTTCACTTCGGGATTTTACGTCAGTAATTAGCTTTCAAGGTTCAATCCTTGAAGCAAAAATTCTAAACCGAATACCCAAGTCTATCTTTGATATTGGTATCATGGATTAATCCACCAACTCAAGGTTTGTAGAAAAATCATTTAAAATCTCAAAACCGACTTGGATTATGTTGTTTCAATAACAACCGATCCAATCTTTAGTTTTCTCTTTAGCAATCAATTTGCTAAGTGTGTTCCTAGGAAGTCGAATTGCTTCAATAGTCGATTCTTCCTCCCACATAAATGATTAAATCAAAATCTTGACCAAAGTCAATCTTTAGTTTTGAAAAAAATAAGTTCAAAAGAAAACTTTTAAAGAAATAAAAATACGAAGTTATTTGTGTGCTTTTCAATCCTCACATTTGGATCAAGTCATCGCTTAAGCCCTTGGCTAATAAAAATTTAGCCGAGCATAATTATGGAAGAAATTATGCTCGACATAAAAATAAAATAAAGTAAAAAAATAAATAAAGAAGATAAGAGAAGAAAATAACCCAAGGAATTTTGAATTAAAAGAGAAATTGAGAGATGAGTTCTAGGCTTACCCAAGATGGGTATTTATAGCCTTCTACAAACCCTAAAAATAAGAGATAAATCTAAGATAATCCTAAAAATATTTAAATTCAAATTACAAAGAGATAAATCCTAATTTAAACTTCAAAACGCGGCTGATAAGCTATCTGGAACGCTTATAAGCTATCACGCGCTTGCTGACGTCATCTTCTAGAAGTTGCTGACAAAAGGCCGCGTCAGAGTTCAAGCCCAAAGTCGAGCTCACGAATCCAGACTCGATCCAGTAAATAAAAAAAACTTCAGAAATCGGTCATTTAAGTGCATTTTCCAGATTTAGAGTCTTGCATAAAATCACATGAAAAACAACAAGATCGGTAACATATTTATCAAACCAATGAGTAATTAAGCACAAAATAATAACTATTTTAAGCACTTATCAATGATTTTATTGTTTTTCCTGGTATTCCAAATTGGAAGAGGGGTTGGATCAGGTTGGATCAGTTCTTTATTGAAATGCCCAAGTGTTTGATTCATTGCATCAATTCTTGAGTTGTTTGAAGGTAAAGATTCATTTCATGAAATTTCGTAGGGGTTTTATAGTTGATGGTTTTGGATTGAAAATCTAATGTTAATTGAAGAGTTTTACAATGCAATTGAAGTTTTATATTATAGGAATCCTAGATCTTGTGTTCTCGGTAGGTTTAGTGGTTTAGTTCGAAGGTTCTTGGAGATTTTTGTATGTTTTGTTGTTGCTGGGAGTTTTGGGGGATTAGATCAATATTTTAGGTGGTGTTTTGGTGTAGAGATGAAGGCAATACCGTTAGATGTTGTCTAGGTTAGGTTAGGTGGTGAATCGACATATTTTTCGGTTGTAACGGGTAATGAGAAGGGGACTGTTTTGGGTGAGTTTATGAACAAGCGAATTAATGTTGTTGAGAGGCATTAATTCCTCTGTTTTTCTTGTTTGGAAGTAGGGAAATGTGAAGACTGAGTGTCTAGGAAGGTTCGACAAGTCTACATGCGGCGTTTCAGCTTCGACGAAATACGTTTAGCTAAGGGTGAGTGGTTGCCCACTTGGCAGAGTTTTCTTGTGCATTTCTAGGTATTTGGGAGTTTTGGGATGGTGTGAGAAGCATCCCTTCTCTCAAAAGTAAGTTTGTGAATTTATGCTTTTCGAATAGAACTCGATAGTTTCATGCCTATAAGAGTTGCACTTTTTATTGAGTAAAGGTAGCATATGGAATTATGCATGAAAACAATGTTTTAAAAGGGTCATATGATGCTCCCATGTTTGGTTTTAAAAAGGACAATATAAATATTGGTCTATTTGAGAAAGATTTTTGTGCATAGTGTTACATACTTTAAATGGGATGCACATGATTTGATCAGTGGGTTTCAACATGATTTTGAGTCTATATTAGGTGGTTATGTGATGGTTAGACAAAGAATATATTGAGCGATCAATAGGGTCTAGAGTGCACTATAAAATCTAAAAGTCGTACGCGTTGAAAATCCTTGTGTGAAGTTCATGCTTGGTAATAGGAGAACCGCAAGCCTATTACTTCCGTTTGGAGAACCGTAAGCCAAATTGGACACCAAGGTGGTACTTGATGATGGAGAGCAGCAAGCCATCATTTCTGATGGAGAACAACAAGCCATCATTTGTGATGGAGAACAACAAGCCATCACGGGTATTGGAGTACCGCAAGCCAATACTTGCTCGTTTTTCCTATAAGGTAGGAGAACCGTAAGCCTAGCTAGTCACATGCCAATATGATATGATGTTTTGTTCAAGTGTTTTTATTCTAATGTTTACTTATAGGTTTATACTTGGAAGTATGATGAAGTGCAAGGCAATGCACCAGGGAAGTCTGGCAATGGTTGATAATAGCATATGAGACTTGATGTTTGGCATGAGATACTTGAGCTTGATAGTTTATTGCACACTTGTGATTTTGGAAATAAACATAACTTCTTTCGTAAGCAATTATGTAAACCTTTTTCATGGTATGAGTTGCATTGTAATGATAGATTGAAAGATGTTGCCACTCACGAGGTCTATCACTTACACTCTTTTCTACCATGCATTGCAGAGAAATAGACTCAAGGCAGCTCACAAGGAAGCAAGTGTAGTGTATTGCACCGTTTCGGCTCAAATGTATGAATTCTTGACTCTAGTAGTGATAAAGAGCAATGGGAGAACTTTTAATGTTTGGGTTGTTGAGCATGGATTTGATTTTGTTTGGTCTATTAATTCTAATCATGTTTTGATGGCTTGGAGTGTGACTTTATAATTGTTTAGCTTTTACTTATGGATGATGTTTTAAGTGAAAAATAAGTAATAAAGGTAGCTGAATAAACATAACTAGGATGTCAATGCATTTAGTGATATACAAGTTGTCTAGGACATCATGAGAAGGTCATAGTTGAGAATACCATAGTATTGGAACAGAGGTGTCGAAACAAATTAAAATGGTTTCGAAACGTGGGTAAGAACATGAAGGAATCTGGAAGGAAAATGGACGGGGTATCGAAACCTCATGAAATCATTCCGAAACAGGAACATAAATTCAGTTAGGCGTTTTGGAACGGAAGTAGGGATTTCCGATACAAGCACTCACAGTGGCGGAAATGTTTTGAAACCATGGTCTACAAGTATCGGTACGAGGGCTTATACCGCGGGGCAACCAGCGGAATCGAGCACCAGTATCGAAACACCTCTTACACATTCCGGAATAGTTAATGAGTCAGCATAGATTTCGAAACATTTATGAAGGGTACCGATACCCCTAGCAATTAAAGTTAGTTACATGCTGTAATGAGCTTTAAAATCTTTAGATGTTAGTCCCATAAGTTCGTGATTGAAAAATAATGAAGTGAACATTTTTTTTGAGTTACATACTAAGACACAAGCTATGCATGAACACGTAGGGCTTAAACAAAACATTTACATAAGAAAAAAACAAATAAGGTCGTTTATCAAGGCAAATCCTCCGATTAGCCTCGGTATTCCCCGTGTAGCTCATTTGAGTTGGGTTTTGTTTAGACCGGGTCAAGGGGGTTAAAAAACACTTAATTCAAGGCATACATCATCAACAATGAACATAGCATAGCATACTTCAATTTGTCATTTAATAAAAACTCAAATGACTCATGCATATAAAAGCATATCAAAACAATGTGTCCAAAACAGAATCCCAAACACATAAGTTCTCTAATCCATTGCTCTCAACTACCTAGGTTCATAATTTAAGAAAAAACATACTTTAGCTAAAGTAAATACTAAATAGGCACATACGACTTCTTTGCTTTGAAGTTGCTTCCAACACTTATCTGCATTGCAAGGAAAAGAGAGAGGTTAAGCTTGAAACTTCGTGACAGTAATAAAACATTTAAAAACATCACTTGTAATGCATCCCATAAATACTCAATTTTATCAAAGTAAAACATGTCACCATATGATTTTTAAGCAAAAACAAGGCTAATATACTATTCACCTAGCAAAGCTTAATAAAACATAATACTTGCATGTACTAAATAAAATTTTGAGTTTATATTGGAGCTAGTGATCCGATTTGTACTACCCCAAAACGTTAAGATAAATGCGCATGTTCGGTGACAATACTACCCTATTAACCCGGATGTGACAATACTATTGCTATCTTCCCGGATGTGATAGTACTACCCCTATCACACAGCATTAGACTAAAAGCCAAAAAGCAATAGACAAGGAATTTACACACGTACAAATTTTGAATGTTTATAGTGCACTCTAGACCCTATTGATCGATCAACTTATCCCATAAGGTTCATCACTTATCTAGCCAATATATTATCAAAAACAAATGGTCTAACTTAATTCAAAACATAATTAAACCTCATGCATTCCATTATTTCTAGCTTCAAGAGCATAAACCGATAAAATCACATTTATCTCATTTTTAAAATAAAACCATGGAAGCATCAATAGTATATCAAATCTTCATAAAAACAGTAACATGAGCATTTAAATACCATGCATAATCAAGTATGCAAAATCAACACCAAGCATGACAAAATTCATAGTAAAAGTATAAAGTAGCATGAGATAATGATATGATCCCAGTTACGCGAGTTTCCAAAATTCACTAGTTGCCCGATCATGAACGTAGTAAGTAGTTCATAACGTGATGAAATGAATTCAAAAGGGTTCTTGATGATGGAATTGATATGATTGCGGAAGCTAATTTAGTGATTTGATGAGAATGTTATAGAATGAATGGAAGATGATGGTGAAAGTATATGTGTAAATAGGGAAAAGTAATGTTGGTAAGTAACCGGAAAGAACCGACACTATAGAGAATGCCGACCCGAATCCTATTGGATGTTTAGAGGAACGATGAAGGAATCAACACTATATAAAAGTGAAGACCTGTTTCCTATAATGTTCATAAACGAAAGACCGTGACCCTCTAGTTAGAAAACTAGGAACCTTGGTATATGGAAATAAGGAATGACGCCACAAGGAGAATTCCTTGATAAGTCGGATAAGTTCAATGAAGAACAAAGAGATAAAACTCTCAAAAAAAAAGTATTAGAATCAAAGTTGTCCTTACAAATGAAATGCTAGGGACTATTTATAGGAAAACAAAATAAAAATAAAAAGTCTAACAAAGAAACATGACAATGATGACAAGACATTAAGGCTTGAGTTCTTCCATCTTCTTTGGTAGCTGAATAGTTTTATAGAATATGTAGGATGAATGTGGACAATACTAGGATAAATGTAGACATCCATTTGTCCAAGGGAAAGTGTCTCATTGAATTCCGTGCTCATCTATAAGTATTTATCCTCCTTGAATGTCATAATGGTATGAATAAAGAAGCTCTTCAATGTGTGTTTTATTGTAGGATTTGAATAGTCTCACAAAATGGATGATAAGATGGCCTTGAATGCTTTTTTTGTAAGAATAAATATGTCATTCAATTGCTTGTCTCTCTTACTGAATATGAAAAGTCTCTCCTTGGTTCAAGTTCATCCTTGCATGCATTTCCCGTAGTAAAATTCCAGCTTACTCTATCTTCGGTAAAATGACCATATCTCAAGCTCCCAATATCGGATCAATGTGATTCAAAGTGCGTTGGAAAGATAAGAAATAGGGGAACAAGTTTTAAGAAGACTTAAAAACTCATTTCGTCCTGGATCCAACTCAAATATAGCGATCAAGTTGACTTAATATACAAGACTCCTTGAATTCCCTCTTTATTTATTGTTTTAATTCATGCCTTTACTCTCAATTGATTTTTTGAATCCCAAAAGACTTCAAACATGTCTTTATTCAGCCTTAATGCACCTAATAACACAAAAACATATGTTAAAATAATGCAAGTTA